>VMRM01000037.1:297500-336100 GCA_010277075.1 Poeciliopsis retropinna | reverse complement strand
TTGACTTGGGCCAGTTCAAAACACCAAACTAATGCTCCTGAGTATTTCTATCTTTTTTACAGGTAAACTGAAATATGGATGTATTTGAGAAATTCACATATTGTCCAAATTCCACTTCTTTCGCTGAGATAAAGCTTTTTTGACACTTAAATATGAACTCAAAAAATAGAAGCCTTTGACTTGGGTCCAGTTTCAAAACACCAGAACTAATGCTCCTGAGTATTTCTATGCTTTTTTACAGACAGTAAAGCTGAAATATGGATGTATTGAGAAAATTCACATATTGTCCAAATTCCACTTCTTTCGCTGAGATAAACTTTTTTTGACACTTAAATATGAACTCAAAAAATTGAAGCCTTTGACTTGGTTCCAGTTTCAAAACACCAGAACTAATGCTCCTGAGTATTTCTATGCTTTTTTACAGACATAAAGCTGAAATATGGATGTATTTGAGAAAATTCACATATTGTCCAAATTCCACTTCTTTCGCTGAGATAAAGCTTTTTTTGACACTTAAATATGAACTCAAAAAATTGAAGACTTTGACTTGGTTCCAGTTTCAAAACACCAGAACTAATGCTCCTGAGTATTTCTATGCTTTTTTACAGACAGTAAAGCTGAAATATGGATGTATTTGAGAAAATTCACATATTGTCCAAATTCCACTTCTTTCGCTGAGATAAAGCTTTTTTTGACACTTAAATATGAACTCAAAAAAAGAAGCCTTTGACTTGGGTTCCAGTTTCAAAACACCAGAACTAATGCTCCTGAGTATTTCTATGCTTTTTTACATACAGTAAAGTGAAATATGGATGTATTTGAGAAAATTCACATATTGTCCAAATTCCACTTCTTTCGCTGAGATAAACTTTTTTTGACACTTAAATATGAACTCAAAAAATCGAAGCCTTTGACTTGGTTCCATTTTCAAAACACCAGAACTAATGCTCCTGAGTATTTCTATGCTTTTTTACAACAGTAAGTTGAAATATGGATGTATTTGAGAAAATTCACATATTGTCCAAATTCCACTTCTTTCGCTGAGATAAAGCTTTTTTTGACACTTAAATATGAATCAAAAAATGGAAGCCTTTTGACTTGGTTCCATTTTCAAAACCAGAACTAATGCTCCTGAGTATTTCTATGCTTTTTTACAGACAGTAAAGCTGAAATATGGATGTATTTGAGAAAATTCAATATTGTCCAAATTCCACTTCTTTCGCTGAGATAAAGCTTTTTTTGACACTTAAATATGAATCAAAAAAATTGGAAGCCTTTTGACTTGGTTCCAGTTTCAAAACACCAGAACTAATGCTCCTGAGTATTTCTATGCTTTTTTACAGACAGTAAGCTGAAATATGGATGTATTTGAGAAAATTCACATATTGTCCAAATTCCACTTCTTTCGCTGAGATAAAGCTTTTTTTGACACTTAAATATGAACTCAAAAAATGGAAGCCTTTGACTTGGGTTCCAGTTTCAAACACCAGAACTAATGCTCCTGAGTATTTCTATGCTTTTTACAGACAGTAAGACTGAAATATGGATGTATTTGAGAAAATTCACATATTGTCCAAATTCCACTTCTTTCGCTGAGATAAAGCTTTTTTTGACACTTAAATATGAACTCAAAAAAATGGAAGCCTTTGACTTGGGTTCCAGTTTCAAAACACCAGAACTAATGCTCCTGAGTATTTCTATGCTTTTTTACAGACAGTAAACTGAAATATGGATGTATTGAGAAAATTCACATATTGTCCAAATTCCACTTCTTTCGCTGAGATAAACTTTTTTGACACTTAAATATGAACTCAAAAAATTGAAGCCTTTGACTTGGTTCCAGTTTCAAAACACCAGAACTAATGCTCCTGAGTATTTCTATGCTTTTTTACAGACAGTAAAGCTGAAATATGGATGTACTTGAGAAAATTCACATATTGTCCAAATTCCACTTCTTTCGCTGAGATAAAACTTTTTTTGACACTTAAATATGAACTCAAAAGAATTGAAGCCTTTGACTTGGTTCCAGTTTCAAAACACCAGAACTAATGCTCCTGAGTATTTCTATGCTTTTTTACAGACAGTAAAGCTGAAATATGGATGTATTTGAGAAAATTCACATATTGTCCAAATTCCACTTCTTTCGCTGAGATAAAGCTTTTTTTGACACTTAAATATGAACTCAAAATAATTGAAGCCTTTGACTTGGTTCCAGTTTCAAAACACCAGAACTAATGCTCCTGAGTATTTCTATGCTTTTTTACAGACAGTAAAGCTGAAATATGGATGTATTTGAGAAAATTCACATATTGTCCAAATTCCACTTCTTTCGCTGAGATAAAGCTTTTTTTGACACTTAAATACTGAACTCAAAAAAATTGAAGCCTTTGACTTGGTTCCAGTTTCAAAACACCAGAACTAATGCTCCTGAGTATTTCTATGCTTTTTTACAGACAGTAAAGCTGAAATATGGATGTATTTGAGAAAATTCACATATTGTCCAAATTCCACTTCTTTCGCTGAGATAAAGCTTTTTTTGACACTTAAATACTGAACTCAAAAAAATAGAAGCCTTTGACTTGGGTCCAGTTTCAAAACACCAGAACTAATGCTCCTGAGTATTTCTATGCTTTTTTACAGACAGTAAAGCTGAAATATGGATGTATTTGAGAAAATTCACATACTGTCCAAATTCCACTTCTTTCGCTGAGATAAAGCTTTTTTTGACACTTAAATATGAACTCAAAAAAATTGAAGCCTTTGACTTGGTTCCAGTTTCAAAACACCAGAACTAATGCTCCTGAGTATTTCTATGCTTTTTTACAGACAGTAAAGCTGAAATATGGATGTATTTGAGAAAATTCACATACTGTCCAAATTCCACTTCTTTCGCTGAGATAAAGCTTTTTTTGACACTTAAATACTGAACTCAAAAAAATGGAAGACTTTGACTTGGGTCCAGTTTCAAAACACCAGAACTAATGCTCCTGAGTATTTCTATGCTTTTTTACAGACAGTAGAGCTGAAATATGGATGTATTTGAGAAAATTCACATATTGTCCAAATTCCACTTCTTTCGCTGAGATAAAGCTTTTTTTGACACTTAAATATGAACTCAAAAAAATAGAAGCCTTTGACTTGGGTCCAGTTTCAAAACACCAGAACTAATGCTCCTGAGTATTTCTATGCTTTTTTACAGACAGTAAAGCTGAAATATGGATGTATTTGAGAAAATTCACATATTGTCCAAATTCCACTTCTTTCGCTGAGATAAAGCTTTTTTTGACACTTAAATATGAACTCAAAAAAATAGAAGCCTTTGACTTGGTTCCAGTTTCAAAACACCAGAACTAATGCTCCTGAGTATTTCTATGCTTTTTTACAGACAGTAGAGCTGAAATATGTATGTATTTGAGAAAATTCACATATTGTCCAAATTCCACTTCTTTCGCTGAGATAAAGCTTTTTTTGACACTTAAATATGAAATCAAAAAAACTGGAAGCCTTTGACTTGGTTCCAGTTTCAAAACACCAGAACTAATGCTCCTGAGTATTTCTATGCTTTTTTACAGACAGTAGAGCTGAAATATGGATGTATTTGAGAAAATTCACATATTGTCCAAATTCCACTTCTTTCGTGAGATAAAGCTTTTTTTGACACTTAAATATGAACTCAAAAAAATCGAAGCCTTTGACTTGGCTCCAGTTTCAAAACACCAGAACTAATGCTCCTGAGTATTTCTATTCTTTTTTTACAGACTGTAGAGCTGAAATATGTATGTATTTGAGAAAATTCATATATTGTCCAAATTCCACTTCTTTCGCTGAGATAAAGCTTTTTTTGACACTTAAATATGAACTCAAAAAATAGAAGCCTTTGACTTGGTTCCAGTTTCAAAACACCAGAACTAATGCTCCTGAGTATTTCTATGCTTTTTTACAGACAGTAAAGCTGAAATATGGATGTATTTGAGAAAATTCACATATTGTCCAAATTCCACTTCTTTCGCTGAGATAAAGCTTTTTTTGACACTTAAATATGAAATCAAAAAAATAGAAGCCTTTGACTTGGGTCCAGTTTCAAAACACCAGAACTAATGCTCCTGAGTATTTCTATGCTTTTTTACAGACAGTAGAGCTGAAATATGGATGTATTTGAGAAAATTCACATATTGTCCAAATTCCACTTCTTTCGCTGAGATAAAGCTTTTTTTGACACTTAAATATGAACTCAAAAAAATAGAAGCCTTTGACTTGGTTCCAGTTTCAAAACACCAGAACTAATGCTCCTGAGTATTTCTATGCTTTTTTACAGACAGTAAAGCTGAAATATGGATGTATTTGAGAAAATTCACATATTGTCCAAATTCCACTTCTTTCGCTGAGATAAAGCTTTTTTTGACACTTAAATATGAAATCAAAAAAATAGAAGCCTTTGACTTGGGTCCAGTTTCAAAACACCAGAACTAATGCTCCTGAGTATTTCTATGCTTTTTTACAGACAGTAGAGCTGAAATATGGATGTATTTGAGAAAATTCACATATTGTCCAAATTCCACTTCTTTCGCTGAGATAAAGCTTTTTTTGACACTTAAATATGAACTCAAAAAAATCAAAGCCTTTGACTTGGTTCCAGTTTCAAAACACCAGAACTAATGCTCCTGAGTATTTCTATGCTTTTTTACAGACAATAATGAAGAAATATGGATGTATTTGAGAAAATTCACATATTGTCCAAATTCCACTTCTTTCGCTGAGATAAAGCTTTTTTTGACACTTAAATACTGAACTCATAAACAACAGAAGTCTTTGACTTGGTTCCAGTTTCAAACAACCAGAACTAATGCTTCTAAGTATTTCTATTCTTTTTGACAGATAATATGGCTGAAAAAGTGATGTATTTCCAAATATTCACATATTGTCCTAATTCCACTTCTATCCTGAGATACAGCTTTTTTTGACAGAACGTAATAAAACAGAAACCTTTGACCTGGTTCAATTTTCAAATAACCAGAAATAATGCTTCTGTGCATTTCTATGCATTCTTACAGACAATACTGCAGAAAAGGTGATGTATTTCCAAAATTCACATGTCCAAATTCCACTTCTTTCGCTGAGATAAAGCTTTTTATAACACTGAAATACTGAACTCAAAAACAACAGAAGCATTTTTTTTGACAGAATGATATAACTGAAAAAATGATGTATGTCAGAAAATTCACATATTGTCCTAATTCCACTTCTATCGCTGTGATAGAGCTTTTTTTGACAGAACGCAAAAACAACAGAAGTCTTTGACCTGGTTCCAGTTTCAAAATATTAGAACTAATATTTTTGTGTATTTCTATTCTTTCTTACAAATGATACAACAGAAAAAGTGATGTATTTCAGAAAATTCACATATTGTCCTAATTCCACTTCTTTCGCTGAGATAAAGCTTTTTGATACGCAGGTCTTAGCTTTGTTGCAGCTTCATATTTCATTATTATTAGAACTGGCCCGCAAGCCACAGCGGCCCGCTGGCGTTTTGCACGCACCAACGCTACATTCATCATAATGCAACGGTAGCCCCTTTTATCCTTTATTCCCGTAGTGCTCTTTTTAGGCCCGAGCAGCTAAGCGCTGCGAAGGCCTATTGTTTCTGTACTGTTTCTTATTAGGCCCGAGCAGCAAAGCGCTGCTCAGGCCTATTGTTTCTGTACTGTTTCTTCTTATTATTATTATTATTATTATTATTATTATTATTATTATTATTACGATTCTCCCTCCAAATGAATTGGCTTTACGGGGGCTTTATCATATTCAAAAACTCACCAAACTTGGCAGAGGCCTTAAGTCTGTTTAAAATTTTAGTATTTTATGTCGTCAAGTCAGTTTACAAACTATGCAAAAATCGTCAAATCAGTTTACAAACTATTTCAGTAATTTGTCATTTGTGGAGTTATACTTACACCCAGTGGCTAATTTTGAATGGCGAGAGCTAAAGATCAAATAATTACACCAGGATGGTTGGCCACTGGGTGTCAGTATGACTCCACAAATGACAAAGTTTGAATGGCGAGAGCTAAAGATCAAATAATTACACCAGGATGGTTGGCCACTGGGTGTCAGTATGACTCCACAAATGACAAAGATTGAATGAGCGCTAAAGATCAAATAATTGCACCACTGGGTGTCAGTATGACTCCACAAACGCCTTCGAGAACACACCGTCTCGGCTCCGTATTAAACATATCGAGCTTTCGAGCTGACGTAACTGCATGTGACGTTTACGTCGCTGGGTGCCGTCTTTTGAGGCCACAGACCAAAACAAACTTTATGCCGCTGTTTACGTTGCGTTACCGACCGCAATGAAGTTGTTTACAAGTTGGATATTTGTAAGCAAATATCCGACTGCAGCAGCTGTATGACCCGCTCTCCCCTCATACAGCTAGCTTGGCCAGCGTCCCTTCGAGAACGCACTGAGGCGTTTGGGCAACTCGACAAGAAGGAGCGAAAGATTCGGAGCAGAAAAAAAAAAACTCCGGGGGACGGATAAAGAGACGAAGAAAAGCTTTTCAGAGTGGTTTAAAGACAGAAGGTAAGAAATGTCAGTATATCAACAAGAGAGTAAATATTCAGGTTATAAAGACAGAAGGTAAGAAATGTCAGTATATCAACAAGAGAGTAAATATTCAGGTTATAAAGACAGAAGGTAAGAAATGTCAGTATATCAACAAGAGAGTAAATATTCAGGTTATAAAGACAGAAGGTAAGAAATGTCAGTATATCAACAAGAGAGTAAATATTCAGGTTAGCTTAAGCTAGCCTAAATGCTGTTGTCTCCGCTCCGTATTGAACATACCGAGCTTTCGAGCTGACGTAACTGCATGTGATGTTTACGTAGCTCTGTGTAGTGAACAAACTTTATGCCGCTGTTTACGTTGCGTTACCGACCGCAGTGAAGTTGTTTACAAGTTGGATATTTGTAAGCAAATATCCAGTGGACAGCTGCATGAACCGCTCTCCACTCATACAGCTAGCTTGGCCAGCGTCTCTTCGAGAACGCACTGAAACGTTTGGGCAACTCGACAAGAGGGAGCGAAAGATTCGGATCAGAAAAAAAAACTCCGGGGGACGGATAAAGAGACGAAGAAAAGCTTTTCAGAGTGGTTTAAAGACAGAAAGTAAGAAATGTCAGTATATCAACAAGAGAATAAATATTCTGGTTAGTTTAAGCTAGCCTAAATGCTGTTGTCTCCGCTCCGTATTGAACATATCGAGCTTTCGAGTTGACGTAACTGCATGTGACTTTTACGTCGCTGGGTGCCGTCTTTTGAGGCCACAGACCAAAACAAACTTTATGCCGCTGTTTACATTGCGTTACCGACCGCAGTGAAGTTGTTTACAAGTTGGATATTTGTAAGCAAGCAGCTGCATGAGCCGCTCTCCACTCAAACAGCTAGCTTGGCCAGCGTCCCTTCGAGAACGCACTGAGGCGTTTGGGCAACTCGACAAGAAGGAGCGAAAGATTCGGATCAGAAAAAAAAACTCCGGGGGACGAAAAAGAGTTCTGTCTCCCCCTGTCTGACTCACAGCTGGCAGAGGATCCATTACCATAGCAACGGAACACAGCAGGGCCAAACAGCTGATTAGGACTACAAAAAACGCATCACTGTAGTTTTTTGTTTGCTGTTGTCTCCGCTCCGTATTGAACATATCGAGCTTTCGAGCTGTCGTAACTGCATGTGACGTTTACGTCGCTCGGTGCCGTCTTTTGAGGCTCACTGCTCTCCTTATGCATTGCTATGGGCAGGCCCCAACTAGAAAATTCCTGAAGAAATTTAACCGGGGCCTGCCAAAGTGTGCCCGTCAGATTGGACCCAGCGTGCTGATGCTAAACATTAGCATCAATGCTAAGCTTGGCTAAAAAGTCATAAGAATGTTTACTAACATGGACTTGCACCATTCAGTCTGTTAAAATAAGTGTATACGCTAACATTAGCCAAAATGCTAATGTTAGCTTGAATACTGTCAGTAGCATGTGGGGCATCACTAGCATGTTGTCTGTAATTGACTTACTCCATTCAGTACATGAAACATGGCTAATAAGTTTTAAACATAGCTAATACTTTATTTAAGGTAAAATGCTAATGCTAATGCTCTGTCTTGTGCAGCAAGACCCTTAACATGAGAGAAATTGATAATGCAGGATAATCATATTGCACTGACTACAGCAGTGCACTAGTGGGGGATAGTGAAATGCTAATGTTTTTGCTAAAGTTAATGCACTGTCTTGCGCCCTAACCTGAGAGAAAATGATAATGCAAGCTAATATCATTGCACCGCCTGCGGCGCTGCCCTAGCTACAGACAAATCTTAAGGCTTTTATTTTGAAATTTTCAGTGAGCTTCATTTTAAATGTCCAAACTAATCCCATGATCAACAGTGATTGGGTTAAATCAGTTATAAAATGCCCAAAACAAAAATGAACTGATGTAAAACTTTCAGGGCTTTTATTGTGAAATTTTCAGTCAGCTTCATTTTAAATTGCCAAACTAATCCTGTGTGAAACAATTGTTGGTTAAAATCAGTTATAAAATGCCCAAACAGAAGGAGTTCTAATGACCAGCTCATTCCTCCTCAGTAGAAACTGACAGTTCCGCCATGTTGTAGTCCTAACCTAAGTTAAAAAGATATTGCAGTATACGGTAATATACTGTCGTATTTTGCAGGGTCAAAATACGGCAGTATTGTGTATATATATTGTATATATATTCTTGCAGATTTAATGCAAGAATATATATACAGTTCAGGCTGTGTGCAGTAAAACAACAAACGTCAGAAAATAGTGTTTTAACACAGAACCACGTGAAAAGAAATAGAGGTCGACTGTTTATGTGACAGCCGACAGACTTTATAATAAGGCTGTACATGTGTACATAAAAACAGTGAAATGCTGCGCAAGACAGTGCCTTAACCTACGGAGCGGCACTCACCGGAGACAAATCTTAAGGCTTTTATTTTGAAATTTTCAGTAAGCATCATTTTAAATGGCAACACTAATCTCATGTGTAACACTAGTTTAGTCAGTTATATACTGGCCAAAAGAGCAACAGCATTATAAAAAAATGTCAAGGCTTTTATTTTGAAATTTTAATTAAACTTAATACCATTAAGTTTAATTAAAATTAATTAACACTAATCCTGTGTGTAACAATGGTTAGAGAGCCGGGGCGCTGGGGTGGAGGAGATCCAGGGCCCCGGGCAAACTATATATTGGCGGAAAGCCCAGAACCTGGGGAACACTCTGGTGCGGTTGTCTGATTTTTAACCCTTTTCCCCGAATTTTGAGCCACCGAATACCGTTTCGGAGCCCCGGAGGGTCCCCTTCCACCTCGGGAAAAGTGGCTAAAAAGGGCCCCCCCCCTGGAAAGCTACATATTGGCGGAAAGCCCAGAGCCTGGGGAACAATTCGGGGCGGGTGTCCGATTTTTAAAGCGTTTCCCCGGAGCAGGAAAAATCGAGAACCGTGTTCCGCAATCCCGGTCGAAAATGCCCCCTTCCCGGGGTCCTGGAGATCCAGGACTCGGATCACTCGACCCCCCACACTGCCCCGATCGAGCCCATGTGACTGCCAGGAGCCTGGGCCAAAGTGGAAAAATCGGACCTCCAGGGGGCGGAGACGCACCGGTGAGCCGCTGCACTCCGAGTCGGCCTGCCAGCGCGGGTCCCCCGGCCAAGGGACCGTCCGGTGGCCCCCGGTCCTCTTCCACCTCCATAAAAAACCTTTGACAGTCCACTTGCCCCGGGAAACCTATATACTGCCGGAAAGCCCAGAGCCTGGGGAACACTCTGGTGCGGTTGTCTGATTTTTAACCCTTTTCCCCGAATTTTGAGCCACCGAATACCGTTTCGGAGCCCCGGAGGGTCCCCTTCCACCTCGGGAAAAGTGGCTAAAAAGGGCCCCCCCCCGGGAAAGCTACATATTGGCGGAAAGCCCAGAGCCTGGGGAACAATTCGGGGCGGGTGTCCGATTTTTAAAGCGTTTCCCCGGAGCAGGAAAAATCGAGAACCGTGTTCCGCAATCCCGGGCGAAAATGCCCCCTTCCCGGGGTCCTGGAGATCCAGGACTCGGATCACTCGACCCCCCACACTGCCCCGATCGAGCCCATGTGACTGCCAGGAGCCTGGGCCAAAGTGGAAAAATCGGACCTCCAGGGGGGGGAGACGCACCGGTGAGCCGCTGCACTCCGAGTCGGCCTGCCAGCGCGGGTCCCCCGGCCAAGGGACCGTCCGGTGGCCCCCGGTCCTCTTCCACCTCCATAAAAAACCTTTGACAGTCCACTTGCCCCGGGAAACCTATATACTGCCGGAAAGCCCAGAGCCTGGGGAACACTCTGGTGCGGTTGTCTGATTTTTAACCCTTTTCCCCGAATTTTGAGCCACCGAATACCGTTTCGGAGCCCCGGAGGGTCCCCTTCCATCTCGGGAAAAGTGGCTAAAAAGGGCCCCCCCCCGGGAAAGCTACATATTGGCGGAAAGCCCAGAGCCTGGGGAACAATTCGGGGCGGGTGTCCGATTTTTAAAGCGTTTCCCCGGAGCAGGAAAAATCGAGAACCGTGTTCCGCAATCCCGGTCGAAAATGCTCCTTCCCGGGGTCCTGGAGATCCAGGAGTCGGATCACTCGACCCCCCACACTGCCCCGATCGAGCCCATGTGACTGCCAGGAGCCTGGGCCAAAGTGGAAAAATCGGACCTCCAGGGGGGGAGACACTGGTGAGCAGCTTCACTCCGAGTCGGCCTGCCAGCGCGGGGCCCCCGGCCAAGGGACCGTCCGGTGGCCCCCGGTCCCCTTCCACCTCCATAAAAAACTTTAAAAATCCATTTTCCCCGGGAAACCTATATACTGCCGGAAAGCCCAGAGCCCGGGGATCACGATGGTGGTGTCCGTTTCTTTCCAGGCCGCTCACGGAAGTCACTACGCGTCGCGGAAGGTCGCGCCAGAAGCCATCTCCAAAAACGGTCAAAAACGAAGAAATCCGGTAAAAATGCACCATGGCCCGATAGCTCTTGCTCCACAGAGAAGCCCTGTGCGGTCCAATGTCTCCCAGGACGTCCACAGGAGACGGGAGGACCGGTGGAAGTCCACGGTGGCATACTGCGCATTGGAAACCTGAATCGGCTCAAAACGGATAGCTAGGACTTCCAGCACATACAGACAAAAATCCCACCGGCGGATTTATAGGAATGAGCCAGAAAAGAGGGCCTGGGCCGAAAATAAACAGAGTTTTTCGCTCCCGGTTGGTTCAGGGGGCTTCCCAGGCCTCCCCGAAGCCCGTTTTGCAGACATTTTCGGGCATTTTCACCCATTTTCGGCCCTTTTTAGCCCTTTTTCTGGAAGAAAGTCTTCCAGAGTCTCTGTGGCTCTCAGCATCACCGTAGCGACGTCGTGGAGCTCTCAGTCCGACCAGCTGAGCCTCCCACGGCCTCCGAAAGATGGTGGACGCCCCCCTGGTTCTGTCTGGAGCTCCGTGTAACTCAGGAAGGCAGCGCAATGACGCAGTCAGCTCAGGCCGAAAACAGTGCACCGTGAGCGGATCTCGGTCCGTGCCACGTGCCTGTTGGAGGTCTGGATGACTGTGGCGGTCCCGTGGAGCTCTCAGTCCGACCAGGGGAGCCTCCCACGGCCTCCGAAAGATGGTGGACGCCCCCCCTGGTTCTGTCTGGAGCTCCGTGTAACTCAGGAAGGCAGCGCAATGACGGAGTCAGCTCAGGCCGAAAACAGTGCACCGTGAGCGTATCTCGGTCCGTGCCACGTGCCTGTTGGAGGTCTGGATGACTGTGGCAGTCCCGTGGAGCTCTCAGTCCGACCAGGGGAGCCTCCCACGGCCTTCTAAAGATGGTGGTCGCCCCTCTGGTTCTGTCTGGAGCTCCGTGTAACTCAGGAAGGCAGCGCAATGACGGAGTCAGCTCAGGCCGAAAACAGTGCACCGTGAGCGGATCTCGGTCCGTGCCACGTGCCTGTTGGAGGTCTGGATGACTGTGTGGCGGTCCCGTGGAGCTCTCAGTCCGACCAGGGGAGCCTCCCACGGCCTTTTGAAGATCGTGGTTCCCCCACCTCTGGTTCTCTGGATGATTTTGGGCGGTAACGTGGCGTGCTCAGGCCGACAGCAGCGCACGGTGAGCAGATACTTGTCCGTGCCACGTGCCTGCTGGAGTTCTGACTTCCAGGTCACGTCCTCCTACACACCTCACACACACACACACATATGCCTGACCGAGCAGCACACGTGGCCTGCCATAGAGGGCCCCCGTTGGCCCCGGTGCCCTGGCACCGGCGCTTCAGTGGGCGGTTCCTCCAGCCTTGCAGGCTCGCCTCCAGACCCGGGCGCGAACGTTCCAGGGCCCTTGTCCTGTCCCTCTGCTTCAGCCCGAGGTCGTCCTCTCGGTAGCGAGACCAAGACGCCCCGTCTCTCCCACCGGTCCTCCACTGGTGCCCCGCTGAGTTTGGGGGTGGTTGTGGTTTCCCGGATGGGTGAAAATCAACCTTTCCCACACGGCAGCAGCAGCAGCGGCGGCTCCAGAAGGTCAATGTTTCTCATGCGCTTTCGTCTCCGGTTCCCAGACAGAGTATTAAAGCTGCGGCCGAGGGCTCTCCCCCGGACCAAAGGGTTCTGCTGTGTCAGAGCTTACCGGGGCAACCTGAAACCGCAGTGGCGACGCATGCCTGGGGGTCTACCTGGTTGATCCTGCCAGTAGCAGCATATGCTTGTCTCAAAGATTAAGCCATGCCAAGTCCAAGTACACACGGTCCGGTACAGTGAAACTGCGAATGGCTCATTAAATCAGCTATGGTTCCTTTGATTGCTCTTCCGTGACTTGGATAACTGTGGCAATTCTAGAGCTAATACATGCAAACGAGCGCTGACCCGGGCCCACCTCTTTCGGGGTGGGCTCCGGGGATGCGTGCATTTATCAGATCCAAAACCCATGCGGGGTGCGGCTCCTCTCACGGGGGGCCCGCCCCGGCCCACTTTGGTGACTCTAGATAACCTGGGGCCGATCGCTCGCCCTCCGTGGCGGAAACGTCTCATTCGAATGTCTGCCCTATCAACTTTCGATGGCACGCTACGTGCCTACCATGGTGACAACGGGTAACGGGAAATCGGAGCCTGAGAAACGGCTACCACACCAGGGCCAACTCATTCGAATATCTGCCCTATCAACTTTCGATGGCACGCTACGTGCCTACCATGGTGACAACGGGTAACGGGAAATCAGGGTTCGATTCCGGAGAGGGAGCCTGAGAAACGGCTTCCACACCAGGGCCAACTCATTCGAATGTCTGCCCTATAAACTTTCGATGGCACGCTACGTGCCTACCATGGTGACAACGGGTAACGGGAAATCAGGGTTCGATTCCGGAGAGGGAGCCTGAGAAACGGCTTCCACACCAGGGCCAACCAAGGAAGGCCCTGGCCGGCCGTCACCTTCTCGTGCCTCTGCCTTACCAGGGGCACGAGAAGCGCTCCGGTTCACAGCCCAAGTCCCATCCGCCCGTCTCCCCCTGTGGAGCTGGTTCACAGCCCAAGTCCCATCCGCAAACCCTCCACAGCGGGAGGGGGGGGGCCGGCCTGTCAGGGCCAGCCAGGGACTACTAAGGAAGGCCCTGGCTGGCCCCGGTAGGTCGTCCCCCCCTCCCGCAGTGGAGCTGGTCTCCCTCTGCCTTACCAGGGGCACGAGAAGCGCTCCGGATCATAGCTTAAGACCCATCCGACACCCTCCAGGGTCTGAGAGGGGACCGGGACAGGGCCCTCCTCCAGGGGGGGGGGCCCCAGCCCCCTCGCGGGGCCCATTCGCGCCTTACCAGGGGCACGAACTTCCAGGGGGTGCGTACTGCTCGGTTTAGTCCGTGGGGGGGGTGCTTAAGTGCGGGTCCGCAGGTTCGAGGGGTGCGCCTGGTTGTCTTCCGGAGGAGCCAGAGGCCGAACATGTGTGCATCTGGCCGGCCTGCTGTCCTCCGTCCTCCGCCCAGACAGTGTAAAGAACCACCAGGGAGGAGCACGGACAGTCCAGAGGTAGAGGCCGAGTAGTGCTCCCCTGTAGGGGGGCCCCGCAGCCCCCTCTCGGGGCCCATTCGTGCCTTACCAGGGGCACGAACTTCCAGGGGGTGCGTACTGCTTGGTTTAGTCCGTGGGGGGGGTGCTTAAGTGCGGGTCCACAGGTCCGAGAGGTGCGCCTGGTTCCTGGGTCCTGGAGCCATTCCCGAGTGTGAGTGTGGTCCTTACCCGAGGCTGTGTTCATCCCAGCCGGGCTCCATGGAGGATGTATGGAGGCTGTAGCCTGGAGGCTGTAGCCTGGAGGCTGTAGCCTGGAGGTTGTAGCCTGGAGGCTGTAGCCTGGAGGTTGTAGCCTGGAGGCTGTAGCCTGGAGGCTGTAGCCTGGAGGTTGTAGCCTGGAGGCTGTAGCCTGGAGGTTGTAGCCTGGAGGTTGTAGCCTGGAGGTTGTAGCCTGGAGGCTGGAGCATGGAGGCTGGAGCATGGAGGCTGTAGCCTGGAGGTTGTAGCCTGGAGGCTGTAGCCTGGAGGTTGTAGCCTGGAGGCTGTAGCCTGGAGGTTGTAGCCTGGAGGCTGGAGCATGGAGCTGTAGCCTGGAGGCTTTAGCCTGGAGGCTTGCCTGGAGCCTGGAGCATGCAGGCTGTAGCCTGGAGGTTGTAGCCTGGAGGTTGTAGCCTGGAGGCTGGAGCATGGAGCTGTAGCCTGGAGTCTTTAGCCTGGAGGCTTTAGCCTGGAGGTTGTAGCCTGGAGGCTGGAGCATGGAGCTGTAGCCTGGAGGCTGTAGCCTGGAGGCTGGAGCATGGAGGCTGGAGCATGGAGGCTGTAGCCTGGAGGCTGTAGCCTGGAGGCTGTAGCCTGGAGGTTGTAGCCTGGAGGCTGTAGCCTGGAGGTTGTAGCGGCTGGGAGGGCTGTAGCCTGGAGGCTGTAGCCTGGAGGTTGTAGCCTGGAGGCTGTAGCCTGGAGTGCTGGTGTAGCCTGGAGGTTGTAGCCTGGAGGCTGGAGCGAGTGGAGCCTATGGAGGCTTAGCTGGAGTGGCCTGGAGGCCTTGAGCCTGGAGGCTTGTAGCTGGAGGCTGTGAGGCCTTGGAGGTTTGTAGCCTGGAGGCCTTGGAGCATGGAGGCTTGTAGGCCTGGAGGGCTTTAGCCTGGAGGTCTTTGAGGCCCTGAGGCCTTGGAGCCTTATGCAGGCTTTGTAGGCCTGGAGGCTTTGTAGCCTGGAGGCTTGTAGCCTGGAGGCTGGAGCATGGAGGCCTGTAGCTGGAGGTCTTTTGAGGCCTGGAGGCCTTTTGAGCCTGGAGGCTTTGTAGGCTCTGGAGGCTGGAGGCATGGAGGCTGTGAGGCTCTGGAGGCTGTGAGGCCTGGAGGCTGGAGCATGGAGCTGTAGCCTGGAGGCTTTAGCCTGGAGGTTGTAGCCTGGAGGCTGGAGCCTGGAGGCTGTAGCCTGGAGGCTGTAGCCTGGAGGTTGTACGCCTGGAGGCTTTACTGAAGGCTCGTAGCCTGGAGGTGTAAGCCTGGAGCGCTGGATGCATGGAGCTGTAGCCTGGAAGGCTGTAGCTGGGAGGTTGTTATGCTGAGGCATTGCCCTAGCCTCGGAGGCTGGGAACCATGGGCTGGTTGCCTGGAGGCTGTAGCGCTGGGGTTGTTAGCCTGGAGCTCGGAGCATGGAGGCCTTTATCGGCAGGGCCTTTATGGAGCCTGGAGGCCTTATGGAGGCTGCATGGAGGTTCCTTATGGGGCCTGCATAGAGGCCTTATGGGAGTGGAGGGCCTTATGGAGGCTGCATGGAGGCCTTTATGGAGGTCTTTACCTGGAGGCGGGGGGGCTGCATTCAGAGGCCTTTATGGAGCCTGGAGGCCTTTATGGAGGTTTCCATGGAGCGCTGTCATGGAGCCGCTGCCATGGAGGCTGTATGGAGGGCCTCTTATGAGAAGGCTGTATGGAGGCTAGCAGTGCCTGGAGCATGGAGCTGTAGCCTGGAGGCTTCTAGCCTGGAGGTTGTAGCCTGGGAGGATGGAGCCTGGAGGCTGGTAGTCCCTGGAGGCTGTAGCCTGGGAGGCTGGTACTGTCTGTGGAGTGTATTGTAAAGGCCTCCGGGCCCTGGATGTAAGTGTGGAGCCCAGCCGGTATTTCTAACATAACATTAGCCAGGGACAAAGTGCCATGTATCGGGTAGGTCGTGTTTGAGTCTGAATAAGGCCCACTTGCCGCTGTCGACCTCCCGGAGGTCTGGGAACCAGGCTGGCAGCCTGTGTGCTCGTCCGCTGGCTGCGCGGTCTGTTCGAACCTCCTCCGGAGCTCTGCGAGCTGCCTTCGATCCAGGCTCAGGGCGTAGTATTTGTCTGCGGTGGTGGTGTCGTGGCACATCAGCCTGGACATCTGGTTCCGTACGTCAGGGGTCTGCGTGTTCCTTGCCTGCGGGAGTAGATGGCAGGGGCGTTAAGCCTGCTCAAGGGCGCCACGGTTGTGCTGTGACCCGGGAGAGCACGGGGTGGCAGTGCATTCCACTCACCAGTGTAGCCACGGAGGTCCGTATGTCTGTCATGGTGGGTGTCCCTTCGAGCCCCATCTCCTTCCACGCCCCCTGTACGTACCGTGCGAGCCTCTTGGACTGGGACCCTCCTGTGGTGAAGAAGACCAGCTCACTCGCGGGTCTAAGCGTTGCCCTCACGTGGATCCAGCGGCTCACCCACTGGAACTCGTCCTCCTCCAGGTAGATCTGGGCACATCCGAACCTGCGGCTGGTCTGGTGGTTCTCCACCTGCGTGCGGACACATAGGGGGGGGGAGTCAGAAGTGGAAGGGAGGAGAAGGGGTTCTCCAGGGACCCCTGGTGCTCGGAGCCCCATGCCCGGTACTCACATTGATGACGTAGCCGAGAGGCTCGCCGGAGGCCCCGCTTTCGGAGGTCCCGCTTTCGGAGGTCCCGCTTTCGGAGGCCCCGCTTCCGGCGTCTCGGACCTCCCGCACGGACAGGTTGGCCAGCACCCCGGGTCGGTGGCCGTAGAGCGCAGTCACGTACAGGACGAAGGTCCCGTAGAATCTGTGCCGGAGCTCCACGTCCAGCCTCAGAGCCTCCGGCCGCAGAGCCTCCAGTTTCCGCAACAACCTGGGTATCCTGGCCCTGGCCAAAGTTCTGCAGCTGTGGAGGTGTCTGGCTTTCACCGCCCTTCGCTCCTTTCCGGCCTTGACCCGTATCTGCCGGAGCACCACGCCGGTTGCGATCTGTGAGGAGGCGCTCTTCACGGCTCTGACCACGCGCGTGAGCTGCGTCCTGGAGAGGGTGCACTCCTCGGGGGGCGTTTCGGAGAAGTACCCCAGGAACTGTGCCACGTTCACCAGGTATACCTTGACGGTAGTGATTGCCTTCCCCTGCTGCTGGAGCTGCCCTGGCCAGTCCATGATCCTGCGCACGTCGTCCAGGAACTCCCAGGAGCCCAGCCCGGACTTCCCTTCACTGAGGTGGGAGAGAAACACCTTCAGCCGCGTCATCTTGGACCTACAGTTCTCTACGTGCTTGGGTCTCGGCAGAGCACCCACTAAATGCACATGATACTCTTCGAGGTAGCTGCAAATGCACGGTGGAAAGGAATCGACTCTACGCACCCTTGCAGCAGGAGGAGCAGCAGCAGCAGCAGCAGCAGATTCAGCAACGACAGGAGCCGCCTCCACCTCCTCATCCTCGGTGCTGCTTTCACACGGCGGGGGGGCGCTGGAGCATGGACGGGGAGGGCTCCATGCGGAGCGCCATGAAGTGCTCCACGGAGGGCTCCACCAAGGGTCTGTGTCACCGGCAGAGCTCGTTGGCGCAGAAGAACCGGCACCATCATCTCCGTCGTCGGCCTGCTGGGTCACCGGAGCTTGCTGCGGGGCCTCTGCCTGCTGGGTCACCGGAGCTTGCTGCGGGGCCTCTGCCTGCTGGGTCACCGGAGCTTGCTGCGGGGCCTCTGCCTGCTGGGTCACCGGAGCTCGCTGCGGGGCCTCTGCCTGCTGGGTTACCGGAGCTTGCTGCGGGGCCTCTGCTTGCTGCGGTACCGGAGCTTGCTGCGGGGCCTCTGCTTGCTGCGGTACCGGAGCTTGCTGCGGGGCCTCGGCATGCTGGGTCACCGGAGATGCCGGGCTGGAGGTTGGCTGAGGACCAGGGTCCACATCCAGGGATGTAGCCAGGGGCGGGTGTGGTCCGGAGCTCCGCACGTCCGCCATGAGCTGCAGCGTTCTCCTCCACTGGAGCTCCGTGAGGAGCTCGTCTGCTCCATCCAGGGCAGCGTGGGTCTCCTTCAGGTGACGGTCCACTCTGTTGCCGGAGTAGGAGCAGTGTGCGACGGGGCAGTGCATGCCCTTGACACTCACCCGTCCGGCCGCGAACGCCAGGAGCAGCCGACGCTCCCTCTGGTTCTACACGGCATGCGTGGCCTCGAGGTGAAGGCCCAACCTCCAGGACCGACGCTTGCAAACGGGGCAGGTGTTCTTTCCCTTCGTCCGTGTCATGTCTCTCGTCCGTGGGCTTGAAACCGACTGAGTGAGGGCAGGGAGAGGCTGGTTCTTTATCTGCAGCAGGTGCGCCAGGCCAGCTGTGCTCAATCTGCCCCAATTATCCGCCCGTGTTCTCCGCTCTCCGCCCCTATTCTCCGCTCTCCGCCCCTATTCTCCGCTCCCCGGCCCTATTCTCCGCTCCCCGGCCCTATTCTCCGCACCCCCGGCCCTATTCTCCGCTCCCCCGGCCCTATTCTCCGCTCCCCGGCCCTATTCTCCGCTCCCCGGCCCTATTCTCCGGCCCTATTCTCCGGCCCTATTCTCCGCTTTCAGGACCCGATCATCCGTTCTCCGGCCCTATTGTCAGCTCTCTGGCCCCCAAGTCTCCGTGGCCAGTCCGGATCCTCCGCCGTCACGCCGCGCATGCGGGCCAACTCGTAGGAATAACGGGGGTTTGGGTTAGGGAAAATGTCTGGGTTAGGCAAAATTATAGCTACTAAAATGAAGGGAAATCAATGCAAAGTTCTAATATGGGTCCAAATAGTTTTGACAAACCTGAATAGCATTTTGTTTTCTAAATCATTCATTAAATAACAATTATATATTAGGTTGTTTTTCTGCCAATTGCACAGCTGCAGTACATTAGTAGTCTAATGCGTTGAATGTGCTGAGACACATTCAACACATTAGAAACCAATCAGAACCAAACGTTTGTCTTTTGGTTCTGATTGGTTGTTTCTGGACAGTAGCAGAGCCAGAGGACTTTTCACACATTCTCTGTTTCATATTCTGCTGTCAGACACTTTTAACAAATATTCATCCATCCATTATCTAACACACTTATCCTTGCACACACACATTCACACCTTAGGGAAATTTAGAGAGACCAATTCTTCAATTAATTTCTGAGAAATGTTACATGCATATAGGAAAGTTTTAATAATGCTACCTTTGCTCTTTTGAACTCTGAAACTGATCTTGTGTTTCTCCATTGACTTTAGAGTCAGGAATTCTATTTGCGTTGAGGCCTGTGTCCATTTATATTGCCCAAATTTGTGTAAAGCCTCGAATTTCCATAATGCCCAGTGTTAGCAAACCTAACCTAGGTTCGGATAGTGACCTAGGTTAGTGCCACCTGGTTGTGGGTTGGCATCATTTGCCCTTCATGTCAACGCCAACACGAAGGCCCTCCATGCAACCGGTGGAGGTTGTTCGCATGGTCTGTCTTTCCTCAGACCTCCATGTTTGATTGGAGGTCCGTCTTTCCTCGGACCGCTGTCGTTGATTGAAGGTCCGTCTTTCCTTCTCTGTTTGTAGGGAGCCTTCTGGTTTCAGGGGGACCTCTGGTTGGGTGGAGACTCTAGGGTGGTTGTTTTCCAGAGCAAGTTTTAACTTTAATTTCAGGTCTGCAACCAGAGCCTGCAGAGATTTCACAGTTTCCCCTTGATCACTGAATTTTGAAACTTGCTCAGTGACTTTTGAGTTGTTCCTCATACTTAAGTCTCACTCTGTATTCTTCCATCATTACTTCTATCAGACCTTTGTTGCGGGAGACATATTTTTCAGCCTCCCTCTTGAAGTAATCCAGCTGTTGAAGAATACTCTTGTTAGCTGTTACTTTGGAAGAGCTAGAAACCTTTGAGCCACCGGTAATCTCTGGACTCTTTCTTCCATGTTCACGTTTCACTTGCAGGTGATGTTCTTTATCCAACATTTTTTGCAGTTTTTGAATCTTCTCCTGCTGTGATTTCACTTCAGCCTGACATGCAATCCTTTGGTCTCTTTCCTCGTGGAGTTCAAAAATCTTATTCTGCAATTCTGTTTTAAGATCGTCTACCTCCTTTGTGAGATCGATGACATGTTGGCTTGTCTCTTCCATGTCTTCCTTGAAGCCAGCAGCTGGAATTTTTTCCTGCTTGACTTCCACCAAAGGAGTAACCTAGAGGGTGTTGTTTCCTGTTTCACGTTCAATGTCGCTGTCAAGCTAATTTTCTTCTCTCTTCTACCAAGAGACATGTAAACATACCTTTATCTTGGCTTTTTTCTATTCTTCTTTTTCTTTCTCCCTGAAGAATAAGTTATTTTTTGCTTATAACTTAGCAAAAGATAAGCACCGGTGCTTTGGAGGTTTGAATATGCATTGAACAGCAGCTCAAACATTACCTACCTCGGCCACCAGGGGGAACCCAAGACCAAATTACTTTTCTTTTACCCCTTACTATATTGATTTCCACACAACTAAAGATATATTAATCTAAAATAAAAGCACAATGTTGTAATTAAATTACTAAAAATAAATAAATAAAATTTCTTCCACTTGGGGCAAAATCAGCTTTGGGTCCTAGGGCTTAATTTGCTGGTCCCTACATGGCATGCACATTAACACACAAACACAAAAAAACACTAGACAAAACAATAACAAGATGCAACCAAAGATGTTGACAAAGTTGCTTTAATTAATTTTTTAACACCACATCAGCCCATCTTCATTGGGGTTGAAGATTATGCATTTACTGCAGATTTGGAAAAAAAACTGCACTCCTGTCAGAGTTACCTAAAAGCAGAATGCAGTGTTGACAAATATATGGAAAGAGACTGCGAAGGGAGTCGACTGCCCTGTCGTTGAGTAGAAGTTAAAATTTATAGAACTGATTGCAAAAGGAGAGAGCATGTGTGTGCAGCTTTCAAACCCCCTCGTTTCCTCCATGTCTCTCCTCAGAGATGTGGTGCATACCTGAGAAAATCCTCAGGTTACAACTCAATAAAATCCAAATCATCTTTAAGTTTCATACATATTCAATGTACAAAGATACATTCTCAATTGCAAAGGTTCATCCATCAAAAATAAATACTGAAATGGCAAAATTGAAGTATTTATGTATAGATATATATAAATCTTCTCTTGTGGAGAGAAGACGCAAATACACGTTGTGTTACACCCCCAAGGTCTAGGGGTTCAGGGGCAGCAACATAAAATTGTCCAGAGAGAGAGTAGGGGATAAAAAAAACGGAGATTTATTACAAAAGGAAGGTTGCACAGAACCAAGTCACAATACAAATAAACCCAATTAAAACAAAAAGAAAATGATTAACAAATTCAAGATGGCTCAAGTGCAAATTAAATTACAAATGTCAAACAGTCAGCCTAAAGATAACTCAAATAACCCAAAAGAAAAAAAAAAAAAAAACACACACACAAAGACAGCACCAAAACCTCCCAAACCACTAGCTTCTAGCTTATGAAAACAAACTGCAGCAATTAAACTGCTTGAGCAGAACAATGAACAAAATGTTACCAAACAGCCAAAAGCAGTTGCAAACAAAAGTGGGGAACAGCTGAACAAAACCTCTTTCCACAAGCTGTCCCGCTGGAGGAATGTTTCCTGAGGGCTTTTATAGGAACAGGTGAAGCTCATTAACCATCTGATTGGCTTGCAGTTCTCTGCTGGTCCACTGAGGTGTAGTGCTTGCAGCTTCCAGGCAGCCAATCAGAGGATGATGTCATCAGTTGAACCTGTATGATAAAAAAAAAAGAGCCTGCACAGCCTCAAGAGGCCAGGGGCCATAACAGTTGCATAAAGCAATAAATTAAAAAACAAAAAGCATGACTGCAGTGTTCACAGAGGACAGAAGGAGGCTGAAATTCACCAAATAAAACCATTTAGCCACACTGAAAGAAGAAATAAAAATCTGAGGAAAAAAAGACATTTGAATTAATAGACAGGTTTGGCTGAAAGAAAGCAGATCAGTGCTGCAAAACCAAACAGGTTAGAGTTCGGTTTTTCATCTGGGGACAGAACAAGCATCCAGGGGAGGTGCATATGGACTCTTTCCTTCACCGTCCAACCGTAACAGCTCCCTCTCTCACACATTCACGACTCACACGCCTCGAAAATACACTGCTCAAACAAATAAAGGGAACACTCAAATAACACATCCTAGATGGATAGTTTGATTTCACAGAAGTTTGATTTACTTGGAGTTATATTGTGTTGTTTAAGTGTTCCCTTTATGTTTTTGAGCAGTATATTTCCATTTACAAATAGAAAAAATTCAAAAATATATATACATCTCTAGCTGAATATATCAATACACTTGGATTTCTGTTATAAGAAAAACAAGCTAGGTGAGACTTTATTACTGCGTGACGTCATAGCTAGCTAGCAGTCTTTGGTAGCGTTTTATTTTCAACTGCTATAGAGTAGTTAGCTGCTCATTTTACAGTAATAGTTTAGCAGCTTTTCTTTACAGGAATGTTATAGAGAGGTTAGCAGTTTATTCTATGGTATAGACAGTTTAGCAGCTTATTTTTGATAAGAAAATTATACAGCAGTTAATAGCTTATTTCTAATGGTCAGCAGCTTAGTTTGGAATTTATTCAGACACTTTTCCTCAGTTTTGACTGCGTTTACTGAATAAGATTAGTTAGTTTAGAACTTTCTGGCTTTCCTTTGGGTTTTAGGGGATTTTAAGACAGTCATGGGCACACATCCACATTGACAGCGTTCTCATCTCCGTGGGTACGACCAGTGGACAAGGGAGCTCCGGACAGCGTGCGTCGGCCAGTGCATACCTTCAACTCCCCAGTTTCAACTGCCCATTCGACTGGAGTTGTCGAGAAAAATTTTTACCCACCTAACCCTAAACCTAACCCCCCTCTGAATAGCAGTGGAAGTGGCTTTTTTATAGGTTCTGTTCAGAGAAGAGAGATTTGATTGGACTATATGTGTGAATATTTTATGTACCAAGGATCCTGTGGAGCCCAACATAGATGGTCTTGCTATTTGTCCATTGTTAGGGAAAAGGGGTTGTTCTTTAATGCTAAAGAGGGCAGAAAAGTTCCAGGTTGAGAAGTAACACTACAGTGTCATAACAGTCTCCTTGAGACCAAGGAGACTATAATAGTATCCTTGATCTTGCAGACTATCTATGTGAGAGCGGCTTGACCAATCTCATAAAACTATACAGATAAACCTAAAGCAGAAGAGGGGTGCAAAGCACATTATGCCATTTTCCATTACAGGCTGTATGAATGCTGAACACTCTATGGGTCAGGATAAAATGACTGGGTCAACCTCTTATGCTGTGGTATCGCTGTGTATTGGGAGCCAGCAGCAAAGACACTCACATGCAGCTGGAGCACACACACACAGAGCATAGTTACAGCATTTTTTCCTGTCAGTCTGATTGAGTTAAAAATGTGTCCGTGGAGTCGCTATACAGAACAGAAAAATAGCTATCATCCACTAAACCTATTCTTGAGATCTTGCTAACACACCAGTGTATTTTTCCATAAAATTGATTTTTATATCATCACCTTGTCCCTTCTGGGATCTGTGCCCTTATTTGAGCATGTATGACCTGTCCTGACTCATCCATTAAGATGAGGAATCCAGCTGATCAGCATTTTCATTAATTAAAATAAATATGCAGTTTTATAACCCAACAAAATACATTGAAGGATAAACAAATGTGCATACAGAGATGAATTTATTGTAAGACATAGACGCTAACCAAAATTTTTATATAAAGTATTATGCACTATACAGAAAGTGGAAAGAGCCAGCATAAATTACAAACTTTGGTACATTCTGGTTAATCAGACAGAGTGTATATTCAGTAACGGACATTTATCTTAATCTGATAATTGATGAAAACTGGCATTTACAGTTAAAAAAAAATGCCACCACTGGTTTTCAATGACTGACTTATATTCTTTCAAAGAGCAAACAAAGACAACAATAAAAAATGACTTATTTAAAAATTTAATATTTATTATCTGCTTGGCAGAAATCTTGCTTCTCAACCAATTAGAATAGAGGCAGCACCTACTGTTTGCAGTTGTATGGAGGTCCATCTGCATCAAGAAGGATAAAAACAAGTAACTTAGGGCCTGAACATAAAAGATCCCAAATAAAGAGCATTAACTTGCTTTTGCAAAGGAAATTGCATATGTACTTGTATATGTTGCAGGTGATCTACAAAACAATCTTTGTACATCTACAAAGATTGTTTTGTAGATCACCTGCAACATATACGTTGTTGCAGGTGATCTACAAAACAATCTTTGTACATCTACAAAACAATCTTTGTACATCTACAAAGATTGTTTTGTAGATCACCTGCAACATATACGAGGGGGTACGCAAAAGTTTCAGAAAAGTTGTTTTTAAAGCGTGTATTTATTGTTTTGTACAAAATACAAAATCGTGCATAATTGACTATAGGTGCAAAAGTGGTGTAGACCTATTCATCCTTCATCCTATTTAAATGAAGATTCTGCATATGCTAATAGATATGGAGAGTGTAGGAGAGCGGGTTGCCATACAAGTAATATGAAGTTAAAAACCATGGAGTTATAAGAATAACAAGTATATTAATTAAAAAAAAAAAGCACTTCATTCAAATAAGTAACACCACGACAGTGAAAACATTTAAAATCAATCATAATTAAAGCTGTACACATGTGTATTTATTTACCTAAGCCAACTCAATCAATTCTATTCAACAATTTGCACATAGTGGAATTGATGCAGGATGAGGTGTTCCTGCAGCTCCAAATTAGCATTTCTGGATGACATTTATCTATATTTCACACTATATATATAAATTCAAGTATTTTCTTGAGAGGAGGTGTTGAATACATAGGATAAGTCATCTAGGAAGATAAATCAAAATACAAGATTACTTATGTCCTTCAGGTTTTATAATCCTTTTCTGTGTTAACCTGGAAAGATCTCACTAATTTACGGTAGTTTTCACAACATCAGAGTGGAGCCTTAGGCGAAGACTCGATGTCAGTGCTCAATGTCTTCAAGAAATATCATTTCACAAGTCTATCTCTTGCAACACTGACCACAGGCATGCCAGTTGTACCTCCCTTTCAAACATTCTAAATATAGAAGCCAGAACAAATACCCAATCTGCTTTTGTTTCAATAAATCGCTTTGCGGGTGGTAAATCATTAGATTTTCAAAACCTCTGCCCAATCATTTTCACTTTCTGATGCTCTGAATATGTACTGCATACTCATGAAGGCATGCATGCTAAATGGTACTTCTGCTAATGCAGTTGTACCTGTAGATCAGGTGTGTGTGCTAGCAAGTTTGGATCTATTAAAAATTCAGGCCCTAAGTTCATTTTAAAGCAGAAATTATAAAGGTAATTTTGGACATATTTAGCAAATTTGACTTACTAAATAACATCAGCAATATGCTAATGGAGAGTGGCATATTGGTCACTGGACCATTCCTGGAAGTACAGGTCCAGGAAGTACTATGCTGTGCATTTCAGACTTATGGTACTAGTGAATTCTGCAGCAGTGTACAAAGGCATGCTTTCTTTTTTAGTGCAAAATGTAATGAAGAAAACATCATGCAAACCTAATCTTGGTAGATGTTCCATAAACTGTTCTTGAATTTATAAAGATGATCTCACTAGAACACTAGTCAGATCATTCTAGATACATTCTCCAATATAACCACAAATAAAAGTGAAATAAGAGTGCAAAAATGGTAAAGAGCAAGAATAAAGGTGTTCAAATGTTCTTTTACTCAGTGTTTTGTAGAATAACCTTTTGTAGCAACTATAGCTGAATGTCTTTCATATGTCCCTTGTAGCTTTGCTCATGAAGTTTTTCCCCATTTGATATTTGGCTGCACTTTGACAAAGTGATTCTAACCAGGAGTCTTGAACTCCAGTCCTCCAACTCAGGCTCAAGTCTTCTGTAACCTCAAATAGGTTGATTCATTCATCAACTCTACTCCAGCAACATTGAACCTGTTGAAGAAAGCAACACTTTTTGCACCCCAAGCTTCAACTCCCTCATATCCAGCTCGTGACAGTAAAAGTTGGATTTAAGTGACACATTCTAAATTTAACCTGGTACAAATCAATTACAATTACATGGTACAAATCAATTACATTGTGGGTGAATGTATTCACATTGGGTCAGGTGAATGTGTAGTATTCACACTGACCCACAGCTGATTTAGTTACTTATAGACATTTCACAGAAAGTATATTGAACAAATAAATAAGTGCTCATTAAACTTGCTGGACTGGCAAAATGACTAGATCCATCTGCAGAAGGAGATGGATCTTCTTCTGATCCATCTCAGAAGAAGATCTGAGATGAATCAGATCTTCTGATGGATCAGAGATGGATCAGATCCATCTCAGATCTTGGAGAAAAAATGGGAAAAATAAACTTCATTTTACTTGCATGTAAACAACATAGATTTCACCTGGGGATCCCCAGACACCACTGTTTTATCACAACCTCTTGGTGTCGCACCAAACCCTGCTTTTACATTTGTCACTGTTGGACAATGAATAAAAGTAATTGAGTTTTAATGGCTTCCAAATGAAGAAAAATGCAAAAACACATCCTCACATGAACAAAATGTCACAAAGTAACAAAGTAGTAAAGTGCAGAGCTCCCCCAGACTCAATTTTAGGTCCTATTTTGTTTATTTTATATTTATTCCCTCTTGGTCAGATTTTCCATCAATTTAACATTTCATTTCTTTGCTTTGCAGATGACATCCAGATTTATATGCCCCTTGTACTTCAAAATTGTTAAGAATCTCTTCAGCTATTGATAGATTGTTTAACTGAAGTAAAATCTTGGATGGAACAAAACTTTCTTCACCTAAATTAAAGTAAAACTAAAGTTATATTATTTGGTCAAAATTTTCACACTACAAATCCAGATCTGATTCTTGGTTCTTTAGCTCGGTTTCGTCAGACCTCTGCTAGGAATCTTGGTTTTACTTTTGATAGCTGTTGAAAGCAAGATAGCTCAGTCGTTAAATCAAGTTTTTAATCACCTACAGATTTTAGCAAAAGTTAAATCTTATTGTTTTAAGGATTTTGAAGGACTTTTACCCATGCCTTCATTAAAACTCATTTGGATTATTGCAATTCATTTTATAGTGGCATGGATTAATCGCAGATGCGCCGACATCAAATGGTCCAGAACGAATGGTACACTTCTTACAGGAAAGAGGAAGCCATGACCATGTCAGGCATATACTGGCCTCTTTACATTAGCTGCCTGTCTTACAGTGAAACTTTGGATGGGACCATCATGAATTCAATGACAGCTGGATTCTCAGGCTCTGTCCCATAGAACTCCACAGTGAAATGCTTACTTTATTTCCATCTTTGCTTCATTCAGTTGCAGAACTGCAAACCTGAGTGATGATATTTCCCTTCAGAGAGAAGACCATCCCCTAATAAAAATACTTTAATCTTTTTATTAATATTTTACTGGAGTCCTGAAAAGATGACTTAAAGGAGGCATATGGTGCAAAATCCTCTTTTTCAAACCCTATGTAATTTTTTTTTTGCATAGTTTGGGTGCACAAATGTTTAATTTATTCTCTTCCAGTGCTGCATAGATATCTTTATATTCCCAAAAAATAGTTATTTATATTTTGCCTATGACGTTTTCTTGTCTATATCACTGCATTTGCCGTGGAACTGCAAATGTGGTGACAAGGTCATGACTTCTGACTAATCAGTTTGCTGAAGTTGCAAGTAGACAAGTGAAAATGTTCATTTCTAGCATGTATTCATAAACATGATTGCCCTCCAGCGTCCAAGCCTCATGAACGTATCTAATTGAATTTTATTTTTCTCAGAAAAAGGAAACTCCATCAGAGGATTAGTGGGGAAAGTTTGTTTGCACAGAGCACTGAGGGATGAGTGCTTCAGCAACCACTACCAGTAAGAAGAAATTTTCTGAAAGACTTTGTCTGATCGAAGGTCACCTCCTTCTCTCTGGGACCTTGCAAACAAGGGACACAGCAAAGCAGTAAGCTCCAAATAATGCTAAAATGACAACAAAGCTTATTTAAGACATGGATTTTGTGTGTTGATAGTGATGTCTTGGTCATTGGTTTGATTAGTTTTGTGCCTTCTGCTTCTGTTAGCACTGCATGCTGTCTTCTTCAGAATATAACTGTACACATGTTTGGAATTTGGCTTTGTTTTTCCGTTTTTGTCTTGTTTAACACATGATCCTGTTAGCTAACTCATTAATTATGTCGATCATTTGTTTACTTCATCCATATTGTGGTAGCATTAAAATTTTAATAGGTACCGTATTTTCCGGACTGTAAGTCGCTCCGGAGTACAAGTCGCACCAACCATAAAATGCATAATAAAGCAGGAAAAGACATATATAAGTCGCACCAGAGTATAAGTCGCATTTTGGGGGGAAATTTATTTGATAAAATCCAACACCAAGAACAGACATGTCATCTTAAAGGCAATAAAAATAGAATAGAGGCAACAACAGGCTGAATAATTGTACGGTATGCTAACGTTACATGACAAACAACGAACTGAGAACGTGCCTGGTATGTTAACATAACATATTGTGTAACATAAGTATTATTCAGATAACTATAGCATAAATAACATGCTAACAAGTTTACCAAACCAGCCGTGTCACTCCAAATCACTAAATCTTCATCTTCGGTGTTGCTTGTAAACAACTCCACTAACTCCGGAGGTAGCTTCTACCAGCACATTATCAACACAGGCCTAGAACGCCCTCTTGTTGTTTAATGTGAAAATAACATGCGATATGATATAATATTGTGTTAATAATTTCACACATAAATCGCTCCGGAGTATAAGTCGCACCCCCGGCCAAACTATTAAAAAAACTGCGACTTATAGCTCGGAAAATACGGTGTATATGACATGCATGGACACTATGGTTAAACTACGCTCCATATTGTAGATAGTTGGTATGAATGGAGAGGGTGATGAGAATATAGAGAATAAAACCACTGCAAAGGAAAGGCTATGGTGGTTTGTCTTCACATTATCCTGCTCCGGGTCAGACTCTGGCTCCAGCATGCAAGACTGGATGGACAAATTTTGGGAACTTGGGAATAAAAAGTTGATCTGTTGGTAGATAACTGTATTGCTGGTATCAAACTACAAAAAGGGCAGAATGGGGTGGAGTGGAACACAGAACATCCTGGAAGGGGTAGGGCATGAAATGCCTCATTCACATTTTAAAATGTGAATGAGGCATTTTTACTGTTTTACTGTTGCTCTTATTGTAAAACATGAGGAATTCAGACCAAAGCATTGCAGTTGTACTTTATAAGAGAATGATTTAGATGTGAAAAAGAAGGGTTCAAAATGATATATCCACTTCAAAGGTTTCTGTTTGTGGATAATTTTCTCCACAGATTGAATGATTAACTTCAAATGCCCTTTTGCATTAAAGAAAATAAATATGTTTTGTTTCTTCCCACAACATGGTAGTGACAGGATGAAATAAAACAATATTTTCTAAAACAATAAAATGTTCTTACTACTTTTGATCACAGTGAAAATATAACCTTTCAAAAAGAAAATTATTCCACATTTATGAGTAACAATAAAATTTGGAAAATATCTTATAATCCGGAGATTTATAGAGTAGCTATTGTCTGTAGCTCTGAGCAAATTACATGGTTGAAAATATAGACAACCATCTACCAGACAGCGATTAACTGATACATTGATGTATCAATGTATCAGATTAACTGATGCGTTGATGTCTCTGACTGTAGCTTGTTTTCCTGTTAAAGAATTCATAATGCATTCATTTCTTCCAAAGGCAATCCCAGCATTGGCTTTGATGAGGATTCAATTATTTACAGTTAATTATAGTGTGTATTACACACTGAAGGATGTATGAAGACAGTTTTAAATCTAATGGAAAGGAAGTTTTACATCATGACATGAGAAAATTCAAAATCCATCTAATGTTGACTTCACTCAATTAACACAATTATATAGTGATGAATTATTTTGAAGGCTAAGGCTGGTTACATTCAGATCCCTCTGAGAAAGAAAACCCCCTATTGTCATGGAAACTATTGAAATTTAATATAAAATCTCCTGACTATAATCCAAAACCAACTGTTAGCTTTTAGGTTCAATTAGAAATTCCCACAAATGTTTGAGATGCAACATAAAGAACTAAATGTTTTAAAAATCTACACATGCAGTTTCTAAATTGGGCAGCTCCAACCAATTGCTGTACTTGGATCTGGTTTTGCTGGGCTTTTTGGAGCTTATATTCTGATAATTCATTCAAAGTAAAAAACAAAAAACAAACTCAATTAGCTTAGCTTTTGAAACAAAAAAAGCTTACTTCCCTTCTGTAATGTGTAAAAACAGGTGTCTAAATGGTCAGGGCTAGGCAGCGCTGATGTCAGAAGGCAGTGTAGGGCTTCATTTGTCTAGTCTTACAAGTGAAAGAGTGCAAAATACAGGAGTGCAACATAAGCATTTACCTTTTCAGTGGAGTCATTTCAAAAGGTCAGTCTTGATTTAAAATATCTGAGGCAAAGTGATTTTCAGGCTGAGTAGTGACACAGTCTATTCTCATTGGTCTTTCTGGGTTTTTTTGTACTGAGCTCTTGGACTTGATATTACCTACCAACCAATCATTGAACATTACCAGATGGTGCTTTTTAAAATGCTTTAAAACTGGGTCGTTAGGTTTTCATCAATCAAGGCTTTTAAGTGACCCTTTGAGTAAAAAGCAGTTTTGGGTACATTGAAGGCTGATGAAAGGGTGATGTCTTTTCTTCTAATATGGCCTCCTCTCTTTACCAACAGCAGGTTCAAAAGTGCTGTAGAAAACTGGGCCAATGGACAAAGACAGCATCTCATTCTAGCCCAAAGGTGCTGGTCTCTTCCACAGCAGTCAGCAACTTCTCATACAACATGGAGAAGGACTGGTATGGTGGCAGGTCCAATCGATTGAAACATGTGTGAGCTCTACGGAAGAAACCACATACAGAACAGTTAGAGATTAAAACTAGACAAATTACCTTTGACAGGAGGTGACTTACTGTCTATTAACCAAAAGGTCCACCTTGACACTTCATTCCCCAGCTGAGATCCCACCACACAGATCACCCCTCCCTCACAGAGCTCTACCAGAGTATCAGCAGCAGCAATAAGCAAACACCTTGTGAAACAGGTGTTTGCTGAGCTTTTTATACAAACTGCAACACTCCTAAGGACAGATGTAAACTGTATAGTTGGAGAAACTTTTTTTAAGTTGTTTTTGAGACATAAAGCATTTTCATAACAACTGAAGGTAATAGTCACTTGATTGTACCATAAAATTACACTATGTCTGGTAAACGTACATAGCTTCAGAATGACGGTGGCGATGGTGGTAGGATTTAGAAAAATGTGTAAGCTCTGCGGAAGAAACTAAAGGAACTAAAATAAAAGTGAAAGCTGTGGATAAAACAGAAAATGTCACACCACCAATTTAGCAGTATTTCCAGATATTTAAAACTTAAAACTAATTAATAATTATCAATATCAACCAATATGAAGTGCTGATATTTTGAAACATTTTTAAGCTATATTTCCAGCCCTATTGTGAACCTTGTAGATGTCCCTATAAGACCAAAAAGAGCAATATAAATACAGTTGGGTTTTAGTTTTTTTGTAATTCTTAAAGAATCTTTGAACCTTGTTAAGAATTGCTATTCTAATTCTCAGTGTCTTTTGTTTCAAACCTACTAAAATTGATGGATGGGCTAAAGAGATGATTTGATTATCTGAATCAGGGTCTTAGATCTGAGGACTAAAGTTTCTCAGCCCTAATTAAACTGGATTAAAATGTCATCAAGATCAGGCACCTGGGCAGTGAGGTGATCTTTCCCCACTTTTCCACACAGAACCTGCGCGGTCCATTGCTGCCACGCAGTGAAGCGAAGCCCTCGTATGGAATGCTTGACGTTCCTGTCACAAACTCAATAGATGGAGTCAAAGAGGGACCAGGATTAGTGTGGAAAACAAATAGATTTCAGTTAAAGTTTCTTTATTTATTATTTTGTCTGAAGAGTGAATTTCATTATAAATTCATTACAAATTACTCAATGATTTTGGATTACAGTCAAACTTCAGATTATCAGAAAATCTTTCTATTCTGAAAACAGAAAGATCTGTCGGTGCATATTTCTATTTCTTATATGTCCAACATACATCACTCTATGAACATTAAAAATACACATTCTTTACTTTTTGAATGAAATTATATAAATATTTTACTATACTAATATTTAGCTTGGCATCTTCTACATTCCGATGTACAAACTAGCCTACCTGCAAGAGTCTTAATCTCTGCTCATTGTTGAACCTCTCCACTGCAGCCCAGAACCACCGGATCACAATATGGTTGTCATGGTAACCTGAAAACGACACACCCCGTTGTATCATTATGAACTGGGCCCCTTTCATATAATATATTAAAGTTCCATGCCTTTCAGTACCGGAGACTTCCCAGTTGTTCTCACTAAGTTCAAATCCAAAGCGACAAATATGGTTCAGTGTATGCAGGAACATATGGTTCCATATGTATGCCACTACATATGCAACCAGAAAAAAGCAGAAACTGACACATGGAACTGAAAGAAAGGAAGGAGACGAGATAAAGAGGAAACACACAAGGAAGGAGTGAAAAAAGAGAAAAAACAGCTGAAGTTGGATCATGGATGGAACTAGATTTTATTCACCTCAATCATAGCAAAACTCAAGTCATTATTTGGTCAAAACCTTACACTAAAAAACCAGACTCGGTACTTGGTTCTTTAGCTCCGTTTTGTCGGATTTCAGCCAGGAATCTTGGTTTTATTTTTGATAGCTGTTTAAAGAGAGATAGGTCTGTCGTTAAACCAAATTAAGGAATGAAAAGAGGAAAATAGAAAATACTTTTATTTATGAGGGAGTAACAGAAAAAAATTACGGGAGAACTGAAGAAGTGAAAGAAGTACAAGACAGAGGAAGAAAAAGTGATGACAGGTAAGTAAAAAATATACAATAAAATATACACAAGGAATAAAAGAGAGAAGGGAGAATAGGAAATAAAATCTGTAGATTTCCATATTGTAATTTCTCATTATTTGATCCAGAACTGGATCCATAATCATCCAGACTGTGTTTCAGCTAAAAGGAGGATTAGCCACTCTTATTTCTAAAAATACATTTAATTTTATTGATCCCAGTGTACCTCCTCTGTATTCAGTATTGCTCCTCCAGTCTGATAAGTCAATCTCAGCAGTGCCAGCAATGACCAGCTCCAACTCCCTGGCATCAAACACAGACACCAACCTCGCATCCACCACCTGAAGAAAACAAAAATTTGTTGTAAAGGTAATAAATGTCCTGTAAGATTGAAATGTGCCTAACAAACTGTTTTGCTTTTAAAGAGCTGACACAACCCCACCTCATAAAAACCTCTGACCAGGCTTTCAGTCTGCTGGACAACTCCTCGCTCTATCCTCCACTTCACCATCCGCTCGATGTATTCTTTCTTGTTCTTCTCTGAGACAGGGATGTTCCCTCCACCAGGTTTCAGCTCCCGTTCTGTGATCTACAAAAAGCAGAATCCACGAACTCAGAACGGGAGCTGAGTTTGGGAAGAAAGGGTGCTCTGATAAATCGGCCCCCGTTTCCTTAATTTTGGGAGATCAGCAATCGACTGCTGCTTTCAATTTTAATTGGCAGGTCTGGCCTTTTAAAGATAAAAAGCCAGCATTCAGCAGGAAAACTGCACCCCAATTGGAACCACCAGCAGTAAAGTTAAGATTGGAGATGACAAGAGTATTCACCAAATTTCCTCATTGAATTTTCACTCTGAAATTTTTAAACATGACTTACCCTCCAGTCTGTCTCATATGTTTGTTTTTTTTATTATTTTTTTGACTAATGTGACATACTATGGAACAATATATTTTTTTATTAGCTCAAACACTAGATATATCTTAATACGCATTAATGCATGCAGCAGAAACAGTCTTAGCAAGACTGCAGAAGCTACAGTTTTATCTCTTGCCCTGAGGGTAAAGCCAAACATCGCCAAGGAAAATGAATGGCAGTCTTGGATTGGCAGCTTTGCAAACCCCATTCAATAGTTTGACAAGAGGCATTGTGCCTAGGTACTTCATCTTTCCAAGCTGCATTTTCTTTTAAATATTTAGCAAATAATCTACAAACAGGTCATTTGTAGTCTGCAAATAATATGGAGTCACATTACACAGAAAAAAAAAATATTTATGATGGGGTGCTGTGGTGGCGCAGGGGAAAGCACAATCCTTCATGGACGTCGCAGTTTTGAGAAGCCGTATGTCTTCTCCGTCTCTTATTACCTACTTTTCTGTCTAACATCCCTCAAATAAAAACTATCTGAGCCAAAAAAACATTTAAAAAAGTATACTTTTGACCAAAAACTTTATTTTATTATTTTCTAATTGATCACTTGTTAACAAGATAGCAGTAAGCATTTAAATATGTAGGCAATCTCAGAGTCTGACCTGTCCAAACACTTCCTCATTGACAGTAAAGGTGAGGTCAAGCATGTCTTCTATATCATTGTCCTTCATCCACTGGAGAGACTGGTGGAACTCCTCATCCAGATATTCAAGGTCACTCAGATCGCAGGGACTGGAGAAAGGAAAAGACAAACAATGAATGAGTGCACTCGTGTGAGTTTTTCGGGCTTCCAGTGAGTGTATCCTAACCCTTACAATAGAAAAATTGTAAACAAATAAAATGCATATTGATGCATGCTTTTTTATGTTCATGGTTAATTCTGGGTAAACATACATGCGTAGAAGGCCTTTATAGAACGGTCTGGTGAAGAAGGCATCCAGCAGATACTGATGGATCAGAGCCAGACCCAGAATGCGGCCACTGAAACGGAACCTGAGGCACACAAACAAATGGATATTTGGCCTTATGACTGTAGTGAACACAAACCTGAGGGATATTCTTGGTAATCTTGGTTTAATTCAACATATTAACCAAGCAACACAGAATAGAGGTCACACACAGGATCTAATTATCAGTGTGAATATTTCCAATGTCTCTGTAACTGATGATGCACTGTCTGATAATTTTGTTGTTATCTTTGAAAGCACAATCAACATTGACTCACATAGCCAAACAGCTGCTATCACAAAACATTCTTTCACAAACAACACAGCAGAAACATTTAATCAAATCTACTCTTTGTCCTCCTCCGTAAGCTACAGTAATGTAGATGAGTTGGTAGATAATTAACTTTCTAAAATTTTAGGTATCATTGATTTCATTGCCTCCATTAAAGTGAAGATTGTGTCTGGTAGGAACAAGTCTCAGTGGAGAAATGCACAGTTAGATCTGCAAGACAACGATGCCTTGGTGTCGAATGCAAATGGTGTACAACTGAACTTCCTGTTTATTATGAAATCTACAAAGAAATACTGTGTAACTATCACTCAACACTAAAACATGCAAGCGAAACATTCTTTGCAGAATTTATAAACAAAAACATTAACAATACTAGAACTTTACTTGCAACAGTAGACAGAATGACTGCACCATCTGAACTGCAATCAATGCAGCTTGCAACCAATTTGCCACCTTCTTTGAAGAGAAAATAAAAAATAAAAAAAAAATCAAAGGTTTAATCTGCACATCCACACTAAATCGAGTACTAATGCTGTGCCCAAACAAAACAAATGCGGAACAAAATGACTCAATTTCAACAATTTATCTATAAAAGCCTAGAAGAAATTAGAAATCAATTAAGCTCAAGTTGCTGCTATATGGGTATCCTATCTACACCTTTCTTAGAAAAAGTTCTGCCTGTCATTAGAAATGATCTGATCCTAATCAAAATTATTAGGAATTGTTTAACACTTCACTGTGCAGAGATGTTTTTGAACTCAATGATCCTCACATATTCCCGACGAAGCTCCTGTCTGGTCTCAGACTATTCAAACTATACTCAAACCATTAGCAAGTCTCTATAATCAGGCTTTAAAGATTTTACATCAAAAGCCAATCTGATTTCATCATTGTCACATTTTGGCCAAATTTGGCATTTTGGACTTAACTAATTTTATAAATTATAATCTTTTAAAATTGATTTTTAAGTGTTTAAATGAATATGAACCTATACCCTAACTTTACACCATACAGAGACTGAAGGGCAACAGCAGATCTACTAGAGCGGCTTCGGATGGAAACCATAAGGTCCCCGTTCGAAGAACCACTTTTGCTCAAAGTGCCCTGTCCGTGAAAGGATCTGCACTTTGGAACTCACTTCATGCTGATTTAAAGTCCGTAACCAGTTTTAGTACGTTCAAAAAACAAACAAAACTCTGGTTATATATATATATATATATATATATATATATATATATATATATATATATATATATATATAATATATATATAAAAACTTTATCCATTTTTAATGTTTTATGATTCACTGTTTGTTTGTAGATGTTGTCAACATTATGTTGTGCTTTTTCAAATTATTACTTAGATTATTAAAGGTACTTTTTAAAAGCCCATCTAGGGACAAGAGCTGCGAATTAGCTATTGCACTTGCATTATGATGCAAACATGGGACTGCTGTTTTGTTCAGTTTGTTTGTGTCTATGTGTGTCTGTTCCTACCGAATAAACTTAAAAAAATAAATAATAGTAATCTCGGCGCTCTCATTAGGTGTTTTCCCCCAGGCTTTGCAATCAGCAGGTGTCAAACCACTGATAAAAACAAACAATTAGGACAAATCACTAATGAAGAATGATAGGCCAAGCTCCAACCTCCCATTCATCAGCAAAGCTATTGAAAATCTGTGTTTAAATAGTTAAATAGCTTCCTAACAATAACCAACCGCTTTAATGTCTCTCAGTCTGGTTTCCGGGCTCACCACACTACTGAGACTGCCCTTGTAAAAGTATCCAATTCCAATGATATCCATATAAATATGGACTATGGAGAAAGGAAGAGCCACAGTGCTTCTGCAGCTTTTGACACTGTTGACGATGACATATTACTGAACTGAAGCTGACAGAAGACACATTTCCAGGAGTACCATTGTCTAAGCAGCATCTAGAGAAACTCATCCATGTGTTTGTCTTTAGTTGCATCAATTACTGCAACAGTGTCTTCTCAGGTCTGCCTAAAATAATCCTACAGCTGCAGCTGATATAGAATGCTGCTGCTCCCGTTCTCACTAAAACCAGGAAGATAGAGCACAACTCACCAGCTTTACAGTATATTCACTGACTCCCTGTAGCTCAGAGAATAGACTTTAAGATATTGTTAGTTTAGAAATCACTGAACGGTTTAGCAGCACAATACAGTGCTGCTAAACCGTATTGTTTACGGTTTAGCAGCACTGCTAAACAATACGGTTTACGGTTGTTTACCAGAACCAGAAGCAAACATGGAGAAGCAGCATTCAGCTTCTATGCATTGCAAATCTGGAACAAACTTCTAGAAAAATGAAAAACAGCCAAAACACTAAGCCCCTTAAATTTAGACTAAACACCCACCTGTTTAGAGTTGCTTTTGAAAATCAATGAAACCTTAATCAATGCAATGACAGTAAAATGTCATGTTTCAATTGTTGTGTGTTTTTATGATGTAAAGCATGTTGAAATACTTTGTTACTGAAATGTTCTATACAAATAAAATTTGATTTGATTTGAAAGTGACCTCTCTGCTGTCTACTAAAAAAAGCCAATGATGCCCAGATTACAATGATTCAATTCCAAGACAACATCAGATGTAAATAATTATGGTACAAGTGATAAATTGTCCAGTTTTACTGCAAGTTGGCCTAGTCTGTTGGAAGAAAAGGTTCATTGACTGGACTGGGCCAATCAAATTCTAGAATGGCACTGCCACCTTGAGCAGTCTATGTCTAGACATCAGGTGAAGAAGTAGCTGGAGAGACTGAACCAGAACAAGTCTGCAGATCAGCTTGTGGAAGCAAACATGCTTACCCTGCAATTTGCTAATTTCTCTGGAGTTGAAGATGCATCTATATCTGCTTCAACAAACCCAACTGTCATGTAAGCAGGCAGAACTGTGAGGATTATGTTCTTTAATTTCTCCAGTGCACTTAACACAATTCGGTCTGATTGGCTCTGTCAGAAACCCCACAAAAAAACAGGTGGAGACCTCAACAGTCACCTGGATTAATGTCTACCTGACAAACAGACCACGTTATGACTGAAGGGTCGTGTTTCTGACCAGACGGCAAGAGGCAC